>JAQISU010000126.1:2727500-2770000 GCA_029339505.1 Unio delphinus | reverse complement strand
ACACACCCAACAGCGATTTCCTATACTCAAATAGTCATTAAAATGTAACAAAAGTTAAAAATCCCAAACACACACACCCAACAGCGATTTCCTATACTCAAATAGTCATTAAAATGTAACAAAAGTTAAAAATCCCAAACACACACCCAACAGCGACTTCCCATACTCAAATAGTCATTAAAATGTAACAAAAGTTAAAAATCCCAAACACACACCCAACAGCGACTTCCCATACTCAAATAGTCATTAAAATGTAACAAAAGTTAAAAATCCCAAACACACACCCAACAGCGACTTCCCATACTCAAATAGTCATTAAAATGTAACAAAAGTTAAAAATCCCAAACACACACCCAACAGCGACTTCCCATACTCAAATAGTCATTAAAATGTAACAAAAGTTAAAAATCCCAAACACACACACCCAACAGCGACTTCCCATACTCAAATAGTCATTAAAATGTAACTAAATTGCTAACGAAAGCGTAAATATGAATTGCACATTCGCTACATGACGTTTCAAATTTCTCTGCAATATCAAACAAGTGTCCGTGTGTACTTGTATTGCCTTACTATTTATTGATCAGTCATATTTCAAGTTAACTTCAAATTTCTGAAACTCTTATATAATTTAATTATTTTCTATCTGTTGGCAATCTTCAGGAGCGGATTCTAGGGTGGGGTTGGATTTCGATGGAAGGATGAGGGCGAAGCTTGTGCGTATGATCTATTTTCCGTTACAGTTAGATAGTTACATTTGTGCCCAAGGACACTCTCAAGATGTATTAGTATCCAGGGGCTTCGCCCCATGGGTTCAGACTAGCGGTTTAATCGCACTTACCCTTTCTTTCACAACTTGTTTACGCACCCTCCCCATCCTTTCAAAATAATCTGAACATAAATACATTTTTCGAACCGCATCTAATGTTTTTGTTTGGTGAATAATTCAATAATCATTTTATTTATAGCTATGATAACCGCTATGGATGAGGCCATAGGAAAGATTATGACAGCATTGAGTGAGAAAGGATATATGGACAATCTGCTCCTGGTCTTTACATCAGACGTATGTATAACAAGAGTTATCTACCTTTATTTGATCTTTTTGGGGTCATAGTCGGAAATCATACGTCTTGCGAATTCCTGCCCTTACCTTTATTGAAAATATTGCAATTAGATGTATGAATTACAAAAATATACAATAATGATCATAATGACAACAATTTTACTGCTTTTACATTTTTTTAATTCACGAATTCCGTTCCTGATGACATGCGTGATTATTTTCAAAAAATGTCTTGTCACTCTTAAGATTTTGAAGAAAGTTTTTTTTTATGATACTGTTGTTTATATGTATATTTTGCGCTTTTTTTTTGTCAGTGATTGAGGGTTGTGGATGGATGCTTTGCATACCTATTAGTTTTTGTCAGTGATTGAGGGTTGTGGATGGATGCTTTGCATACCTATTAATTTTTGTCAGTGATTGAGGGTTGTGGATGGAGGCTTTGCATACCTATTCATTTTTATCAGTGATTGAAGGTTGTGGATTGAGGTTTTGTATAACTGGCTTTAATCATGCTGGTAAATAGTAAACAAGATGTTTACTAAATTTTAGATGAAGGTCTAACATTGTTCATAATTGTTAGAATTGTCCGTAATAATTATTAGTTTTTCTGAACATTCTATTGCATTGTTGGTAAAGCGGGGGGGGGGGGGGCTGTGACATAGGTAGTACTTCGTAAAAATATATTTCATTTCTATCATAAGATCAATCTTAAGTCTTTTTGTTATCATGGCTTTCAATTGTGATCAGATATAATTCTAGAAGAATTATTTATTTCATTCATTGATTGGACTTACTCAAGTCGTAATTAACTCTGAATTAATACCAAAAGTTTCCATGTTTCTGAATTCATTCAAAGACATTCTGGATTGCATTATTTGTATATCAGGACAATACAGACTATTTGAAGCAGGTCGGAGCATTCTATGCGGTTGAACTTGTGATATTCCATTTAAGATTAGTCGG
Organism: Unio delphinus; assembly: GCA_029339505.1. Classification (NCBI taxonomy): domain Eukaryota; kingdom Metazoa; phylum Mollusca; class Bivalvia; order Unionida; family Unionidae; genus Unio; species Unio delphinus. The sequence continues at coordinate 2,767,971 of JAQISU010000126.1, read as the reverse complement.
AATTTATTTCACGTTACAGTGTCTTTTCATTTCGTTCACTTTCTAGCTAGGGGAAATACGTGCTTTGTTGAGATTTACTGAAATTGTTGATTTCGCTTCTTTGTGTTACATAGGTTAAGAAGTCAAGTGGTGTCAATAGATACAACCTTCAGTTTGTAAGAGACTGGGGTACATCTGATATTAAGATTTATTTTATTATATGATTTTATCGCAAAATTTGAATGAATTGAATTATCATCATTCACAGATAAGACAATACTTACATTAAAAGAAATTGAATACCTAGCACCAACACTATTTTTCATGGAATGGTTCAAGAACTTGTCAAAAACATTAATTGTCTTGGGAAATTATGTCAATGGTGTTTAAACGTTTGAAATGGAATAGCTAGCTCCTCGTTGGAGAAAGGATATACATTGCTGCTCAAATGATTAATGTTGAGTACATATGGAAGAGGATATAAATAAAAGGCATTACTTAACCCTTAACCTTTGATTGAATTTCCCAGTAATCTATATCGAATACAGATTTATTCAAATTCACAATGCATCATAAATCGGTGACATATTTACTGATCCATTATGTTTCCCTGCAGAATGGTGCAGCGTCTTACATGTCAGGCAGTAACTGGCCACTGCGTGGAGCCAAGACCACTCTGTGGGAGGGTGGCACGAGAAGTCCTGGGTTTGTCTTCAGTAAAACTCTGCTAACAAAAGCACAATACGTCAATAATGAGTAAGTCCAACTACATTCAAACTATTGAACAGAACTCTAGATAAATTTCTCAGTGACACCATACAAAAAATCACCACTGTAATACTTTTGACTGATTTGGGACTGATCGTGGCAATTTGGAATGTGTATATTTTGACAAGGGACAGCTCAAGTCTTTGGGATGCTTGGGGCACTTAAAATATGAGGCTTTTAAAGATGTACAAATACACCCTGAATCAGTCCTTAATATATCCTTTATACGTGTATAATTAGTATAGCTAGCTGTTTTAGGCTACCTATTAGAGGTTTAGATGCTTTTTTAAACACATCTAAATTTATCCACCGTAATCACGGGGACAGCCATGGCTAGAGCGTCTGGAAACGTGTCTCCTGTGCTCCCATTTAATCTGACCCGCTTTTGACGATCAAACCAAAGCATTTTATTTCGATCCCCATTACTGACACCAAGGTTTGTTTATTATGCCATCGAATCCACAGTTCAACGAAAATGCTTTGCCTCAGAAATTTGTAGTGAATGGGTAGTTGTATCATATATGGTGTATGGGTAGTTTTATCATGTATGGTGCATCAATAGTTGGATCGTGTGTGGTGTATGGGTAGTTGGATCATGTGTGGAGTATGGGTAGTTTTATCATGTATGGTGCATCAATAGTTGGATCGTGTGTGGCGTATGGGTAGTTGGATCGTGTGTGGAGTATGGGTAGTTTTATCATGTATGGTGCATCAATAGTTGGATCGTGTGTGGCGTATGGGTAGTTGGATCGTGTGTGGAGTATGGGTAGTTTTATCATGTATGGTGCATCAATAGTTGGATCGTGTGTGGCGTATGGGTAGGTGGATCGTGTGTGGAGTATGGGTAGTTTTATCATGTATGGTGCATCAATAGTTGGATCGTGTGTGGTGTATGGGTAGTTGGATCGTGTGTGGAGTATGGGTAGTTTTATTATGTATGGTGCATCAATAGTTGGATCGTGTGTGGCGTATGGGTAGTTGAATCATGTGTGGTGTATGGGTAGTTTTATCATGTATGGTGCATCAATAGTTGGATCGTGTGTGGCGTATGGGTAGTTGGATCGTGTGTGGAGTATGGGTAGTTTTATCATGTATGGTGCATCAATAGTTGGATCGTGTGTGGCGTATGGGTAGTTGGATCGTGTGTGGAGTATGGGTAGTTTTATCATGTATGGTGCATCAATAGTTGGATCGTGTGTGGCGTATGGGTAGTTGGATCGTGTGTGGAGTATGGGTAGTTTTATCATGTATGGTGTATCAATAGTTGGATCGTGTGTGGCGTATGGGTAGTTGGATCGTGTGTGGAGTATGGGTAGTTTTATCATGTATGGTGCATCAATAGTTGGATCGTGTGTGGCGTATGGGTAGTTGGATCATGTGTGGAGTATGGGTAGTTTTATCATGTATGGTGCATCAATAGTTGGATCGTGTGTGGCGTATGGGTAGTGAGATCGTGTGTGGAGTATGGGTAGTTTTATCATGTATTGTGCATCAATAGTTGGATCGTGTGTGGTGTATGGGTAGTTGGATCATGTGTGGAGTATGGGTAGTTTTATCATGTATGGTGCATCAATAGTTGGATCGTGTGTGGCGTATGGGTAGTTGGATCATGTGTGGAGTATGGGTAGTTTTATCATGTATGGTGCATCAATAGTTGGATCGTGTGTGGTGTATGGGTAGTTGGATCATGTGTTTAGTATGGGTAGTTTTATCATGTATGGTGCATCAATAGTTGGATCGTGTGTGGTGTATGGGTAGTTGGATCATGTGTGGTGTATGGGTAGTTTTATTATGTATGGTGCATCAATAGTTGGATCGTGTGTGGCGTATGGATAGTTGGATCATGTGTGGAGTATGGGTAGTTTTATCATGTATGGTGCATCAATAGTTGGATCGTGTGTGGCGTATGGGTAGTTGGATCATGTGTGGAGTATGGGTAGTTTTATCATGTATGGTGTTGGATCGTGTGTGGCGTATGGGTAGTTGGATCGTGTGTGGCGTATGGGTAGTTGGATCATGTGTGGAGTATCGGTAGTTTTATCATGTATGGTGCGTCAATAATTGGATCGTGTGTGGCGTATGGGTAGTTGGATCATGTGTGGAGTATGGGTAGTTTTATCATGTATGGTGCATCAATAGTTGGATCGTGTGTGGCGTATGGGTAGTTGGATCATGTGTTTAGTATGGGTAGTTTTATCATGTATGGTGCATCAATAGTTGGATCGTGTGTGGTGTATGGGTATTTGGATCATGTGTGGTGTATGGGTTGTTTTTATATGTATGGTGCATCAATAGTTGGATCGTGTGTGGCGTATGGATAGTTGGATCATGTGTGGAGTATGGGTAGTTTTATCATGTATGGTGCATCAATAGTTGGATCGTGTGTGGCGTATGGGTAGTTGGATCATGTGTGGAGTATGGGTAGTTTTATCATGTATGGTGCATCAATAGTTGGATCATGTGTGGCGTATGGGTAGTTGGATCGTGTGTGGCGTATGGGTAGTTATATCATGTGTGGAGTATCGGTAGTTTTATCATGTATGATGCATCAATAATTGGATCGTGTGTGGCGTATGGGTAGTTGGATCATGTGTGGAGTATGGGTAGTTTTATCATGTATGGTGCATCAATAGTTGGATCGTGTGTGGCGTATGGGTAGTTGGATCATGTGTGGTGTATGGGTAGTTTTACCATGTATAGTGTATCAATAGCTGGATTATATGTGGTGCATCTGTATTTGGATGTTGTGTAGTTAATGTATAGTTGGATCATGTGTGGTGTATAGGTAATTGGATCGTGTGTGGTGTATGGGTAGTTAGATGATTGTGTGTTGTGTATCGGTAGTTGAATGGATATTATGTGATGTATCGGTAGTTGGATCATGTGCGATGTATACAAATATAAAGATTATACAACCTTTATCAGCAGAAAGAAAGCATTATTGTTGTTTCCATTTTGAAAAAAGAAACTATCTACGTGTAGAGTTGCTTAGGTTAGGCCCTATTTTCACCTCCTGAAAACATGTGAACAAGACATAACGAGAGAGAGAGAGAGAGAGAGAGAGAGACAGAGAGAGAGACAGAGACAGACAGACTCAATACATGTTTATTCATTCTGTTTTCAACTTACTAATGTTTATGCTGATACGCCTGGAGTCGCACCAGGAATCGACTGAAAAATTGTATACGCATTCGCTTATACTATCATATCCGTATCTTTATTTGAAAATAACAGGATAGCTCAACATATACGGAACAAGCTATAATTCAGGTAAATTTGCTTGAGTATCATCTCCATGCAACATTAGTGAGAAGCGTTTATCAAAAAAATTAAAAATGTCAACTCATCTGATCGGCGAGACTAAGCGTAGCGAAGGAATTTACTGATTTAATTTACTGTTTTTGCATTAGGAATTCGTTTGTTTTATTTTCTTGTATAAACAACATTCACTTCACTGCTACTATTTGCTTATATGGACTGATTTACATGTTTGACTCCCATTTTATTCAATTTCAGATTGGTGCATGCTGTGGACTGGTTTCCAACACTTTTAGCTGCAGCGGGAGGAAACCAACGTAATATTTCATTTAGTGTTTGTGCTGAATAACTACTTAGCAAGTGTGATTCATACTTAATGCCTATTTTCTTCATCGTTTAAAATTATCCCAAAGAACACAGCAACGGTAACAATTTCACATAGTCCAACATAGCGATGATAGAGAATACACAGAAAAGCAACCTCGTTCTTTATAATTATGATTTTAGACACTCAGTTCGAGTTAAAAAAAAGTAAGAGATCTGACTAGTATACATTGTTTGTAAAGAAAAAATGGATAGGCAGAACAACCTAGATTTTAAATGATCATGTCAAGCTCTTCTACAAGAACTTGCCTCGAAAAATGGTACTTGTTGAGAAAACCGTTATAAACAACTGTTGGAGGTAACTAAGAAAACCATATAATTCTTTGGGAGTCGAAACTTGTTAGAAAAGAATAATGACCACTTAAGCATAGCTCTAATTATAGAAAAGTGATAAAATATTAATATTTTTTATTGAACAGAATTTGGTCACTTTCAGCTCCAAAGAATTACTTTTTTGTCTCAATCCATTCATTTTTTTAAAAAATCTTTTCTATCTTCAGCTGAAGGTAGAGATGGAATCAATCAATGGATGGTTTTACGAAGTGGTCAGAAGTCGGCCAGGAACGAATTTATCTACAACATTGACGAAGTGAAAGGAAATGCGGCTATTCGGTAAGAATGGCCTCTGTTTGGAGCTAACCCACAGGTTACAAAGAACTTATAGTATTGTGCAATAAATCTCAATATACATAAAAGGTTTATCACACGTCCAAATGTATACAGTTCCAATTGAATTCCGGTGGTAATCCAAAATTAGTTCCAATTTTTGATGCATTGACGCACCTGTTTTCACAGACGTGGTAACGTGCCAATGGCCTCGATTGTGGCGATGCGCAAAAACATTTAGATGTATGTCAACAATATAATCCAAAAACATTCTTGTCAGATTTCACTATAATTACAAATTAATGTTTCTGTCAAAAAATATTATTGATGAGTTATATTTATTTCCAATGAATAATGTGAATAAATAGTTCCACCCGAATCGAATTCTGAACACAACAAAACTGATTCTTCTTCAATATGAAAAGGTAAGAATGAATAATATCTTCAAGTAAACGAAATTTATATAGAAAACTATGATACAATAATAGAATCTGGATGAGGGTGAAAATTTCATTTCTGGAAGATTCTAAGCTGCCAGTACGATAAGATCTATTACTAAGATTAGAATAACGAATATTCTAAATATCAGATACGCCAGCTTTATATGTGTGGGAATAACAATGTCCTAGACTCAGATTAAGGTAAACATGTTTACCTCACTTGGTAATGATCTTATGATTTAATCTATTGTCACATGGAAATATTAGCTATGTATTATGTTGTTTACAAAATAAGTGTCCCTAGACAGATACATCTTGAACTTTAATTTGGAATAAGGTTAATTACAAATACAATTATAACACTCGGTAAGAATGATATATATGTGAAGATCACAGTCAGTGGAGGACCATTTGAAGCTATAGAAATAATAAAAACGAGGACTCTATATATTTAATCTTTAGACGGTCTGGACGCTTTTAAAAATTAGACAACACCTAAACACATGATATTGTTACAAAAAAAAAATAAACACCATGAAATTAGGAAACATAAAACATATTTAAGGTAAGTAAACATTATTAGGTCTTTAAGTCTGATCTTGCAGTCGAAATAGGTGACTTTTAAGAGCGCTCTTAAATAAGATCACTGTGTCTTTGTGTCTAAGTTCAATGGGCCATTCATTCCATGTGCTGAGCCTTGGTATGCAAAAAAACGTTGTCCATATGACTTTATTTCATAGTGGGAATAATGAAACTACTAGTGTCAGAAGACGAGCGTAAGTATTTTGCTTGTGTGAATACATTGGTAAGGTCGGATAGGTATATTGGACTGGAGCCCGTAAGTGAAACGTAGCGAGAGAACAAATTTTGTTTGAATCTGGATCGAATGGATAGCCAGTGTAGGGTACAGAGCATCGGAGGTGTGCTCTGATCGTTGTACTAAAAGGATGATCCGTACAGCTATGTGTTGATCTTTTTTTGATGTTTCTGGAGTAGATATTGAGACGAACCAGACATAATTGAGTTACAATAGTCCAGTCTTGAAGGTCATAAGGAACACACAAGTGCTTGAGTAGCATCAACCGAAAGATGATTGCGAATGGAGCTGATGCGTCTCAGCTCAAGATATGCAGTCTTGCATATGTTCGAGAAATTGTTGGTGCAATGAGAAAGTGTTGTCGAGAGTATTGCCTAGGTTTCGTATTGTGTGAATTTAATGTTGGTGTTTTTGATGTTTATTGTTTGAGGTAATGGGTGTGAATGATAAAGTCTTTATGTCAGAATCAAGGAGGGTGAGGACTGTAATCTTTCCGTAGATATATATACGAGTTTATGCTCTTAAAAAAAAAAAAAAAAACAGGAGTGAATAGCTCCAACCGTTATAAAATTCTGCCAATAACTTCCATAGAATACAAAGTAAAAATGAAAATACGAAGAACTTACCATATTGCGAATTAAATCCTAAACTAAACTAGAAATACAGATACATGTCCAAATAATAAAGGTTATGATTAAACTTTAGTAGATATCCAAAACAAGTCCAACGCTGAAAGTGTTTATATGCCTGTGGTGGCTTGGAAAGTGTTCATGTGCGAACAGTCTTTTGCTGGATCACAATAACATAAATCCAGGTTTTAATTCACTATAGATCCCAGTAAATATCTCTATTCAAGAATATTAATTATCAGCACATTGTATTTTTTGCAAATACCCACCTGAATTAAAGAGTTCGAAGAAATAAATTCCAGGCACAATGAACTACTGGACATATAAAATTATACAGTTTGGTTTGACTAGATCTTAAAGTACGAATAACTGACTTCCAGAAGAAAGAACACTAACGTCACTTATATGACAAACTAAACCCCAGATAAGGAACAAAAGCTCAGTGTATTGAAGGAAGAGAAAATAATTTACCATACGGCAAGTGAATGAAATCAGTTGAAGTATAACTATAAAAAAATACAATGTCCTTGACTCAGCCTCAGATAACGATCCTCACTCTGAAAAAAAAGTTTTTTGAAACTGTCACTGATGTTGGACAAGGTCAGCTACTAGATACAATGATTTATTACCCTCAGCATATGAAATAAAAACAAAAATAGAAGAAAACATTAACAAACATAATATATGAAGTTCCCTATATATATATATATATATATATATATATATATATATATATATATATACATATATATATATATATATATATATATATATATATATATATATATATATATATATATATATATATATATATATATATATATATATATATATATATATAAGACTATAAGACATATGTATATGTATAAGACATGAAGCCATGTTTTGAATGTGATTTCATATGCACAATGTGCAATCCGTTTAGTTGTGGCTTGCCATTGTAGCGGCCATCTGTTACAACTCTGGGAATAATATAAAATTTACAACGGATTTCTACATCGTGTTTTGTGCTGATACGCCTGGAATCGCACCATGAATCGATTGAAAAATTAAAAAATTGTATACGCATTCGCTTATACTACCATATCCGTATCCGAATATACTGAATCGTATACATCAGATAGAGTTATCGCGATTTTCGTTGTCCCTGCATGCGTTCGTCAGTTCATATTGAACCTTAGCTTTATGCTGGTTTCTACCACCAAGGTCAGAATTTTTCTTTTGATACAACTTCTGAGTGATTTAACACCATTAAAGAAATAGTCATCTTTTGTCATTTTGTTTGAGAGAGATATTCCGAATTCTTGTTATCGCCATCATGAAGAGGCATCGTGTTTTACAGAATGGGGGACTACAAGTTGATTCGTGGTGGATCTGGTGTATACAACAACTGGTACCGACCCCGAATGAAGAAAGACTGCGACCCCTATTACCATGGTAGTGTAATAAAAACGGAGGATGGTGCTTTCAAGTACCGGAAGTCCGTCATATTGAGTGGCCTCAGCGAGTACCTTATCAGCTTGGCACAGAAGACGGGGCTAAAGTCTGCTTGGGACTTAGTAACCTCGTGGAACGAGAAAGTGACATGTGCCAGGATGAAAGAAGAAGAACGGATAGAGGAACGGAAGCTTAGACAACCTAATACGCAGCTGTATAATATCAAAGGTATATGAAGTCAAAATTAGATTCGTTGTACTATTGAATGTATGCCACATCAACACAAGTTACAGTTATTAATAGTAAGTTTAAGTAATATTTGTAAACCCATAGATGTATGACTCATATCGGTGGGGCATATTTCCAGAGCCATTATATATATATATATATATATATATATATATATATATATATATATATATATATATATATATATATATATACATATGGAGAGAGAGAGAGAGAGAGAGAGAGAGAGATGGATGGATGGATATATATATATATATATATATATATATATATATATATATATATATATATATATATATATGGATGGATAGATAGATAGATAGATATATAGATAGATAGATAGATAGATAGATAGATAGATAGATAGATAGATATTGAACTGCATCATTCAAAAGGTATGAAACCATTATGTTGCCATTACAGTATATGTACAGTAAGAAACAACAACAAAAAGAAACGAACAACAAAAACAACTTTCTATTGGTATTCAATATCAAGAAAACCATCGTAAATTTATCGCAAACATGTCGAAAACTACAGCGTTTTTTTTTATCTTCACTAGCTAAGGTCTTAATTTGTTAACGTATCTAGTATTTGGCGGATGAATCCAATATTTCAATACTTGGTACTAACGACATATTTTGGATTTCACGAGTTGCCTGCCTTAGTATTTAATGCCAACCGACCAACAGTGTGTAACAGCGGTACATTTGTTCATCGGCTGAAAATGGCGGAAGCAGTTCATTGCAAAAGGATATTTTATAAGTTTAACATCTAAATTATGACTACGTACCGGAGAGAAGACGTTCTTGACATTTACATTTCTTAAATATATGTAGAATGTGAATTGAGAGGGAAATTGCTTATGTATGGGTCTATTCCACTTCTGTGCTTCCCTTGTCTCAATGATATAAGAACAACGTTTAAAATAGCTTGCGTCTTTCGTAGTTTTAGGTATAAAGTAAAATGTAAAGTGAACATTGACAATTCAATTTAAAGTTATTACACAGTTCAAATTTCGAGCTGAAGGACTCAGCTCAGTCGAACACGATCAACAAAATAGACACAAAACTCAAGAACCTGAAAAGCATTTTGTGTGTTGGATATGTACTTAGGAAATATGTCCTGTTGTAACTTGTTGTGAGAGTTATGGTGGTGGTGGTTATCGATCTATATAAGATGGTCGACCTTATAGCCCAGATCGGGTGAATAATAAAAATATGTAACGAGCCCCCATAAATAGATTCAAATAATTTTGTCAAAAAACAAATACTAAAGAAAATAAACAAAACTTTGCATGACCCATCATGTATGATACACCTCTACTAGAAACTAAATTAATTTGATGTTCTGAAATGCAATCAGCAGATTCTTTTACTTAGGAGATTCTCTACAGATTTTTATTTTTGGTGTAAGCTGAAGTTGTTTGTAATTTAAAAATGCCCAATGGAGAGAATATTGGCATACTTCCATATTACTTTTATGCAGTTAGTCTTCAGTTTCTTTGGTTGTTGTAATGGTTGACATTTTTCATGATCTAAGCGCACAGCTAACAAAAACGGTTGATCACATGTGCTCGAAAAATCAGTCTGAATTAATGCAAAATATACGTTCAAAAGCAGTTATTAAAATATGAAGAATTTATTTTGCCAGACTAGATAATAACAGCTTTTGAAAGTGCAATCAATTAATTACCAAATATGTAAGATATAACAAAGTTGTTGGTTCTTTTCTTACAATGTACCTCTGAAGTTCAGAATGTGAAAATGGCCAAGCAGAAATAGTAGTGTTTTGATTGGTTCACATCTGCCATGAGACCAAGCTGCATACTCCATAACCAATACTACATAATATAATATCAATCAATCGTGCACCAAAATTAAGGTAATTATATGTTCTTATTGCAATACCTAAGCTACACAAGATCTTTTGAAATAGCAAATATAACCTGTAAGGAAAACCAGAGAAATTTGTTTTTCTATTATTTTTTTTAACCCTATGCAAAATACGAAACTGTAGAGCACCACCTAAAAGCAAATATGAACATTTGTGCGATTATAATTAACATTGATGCTATGCATAAAGAAAAGATAATTGTGCATATTTTACTCTGGCTTCCACGACCGTTCCGGTGGCCTAATGGTTAGATCGTCCGTCTCGGATGTGGGAGGTCGTGGGTTCGATACCCGGCCGAGTCATACCAAAGACTTATAAAAATGGTACTAACAGCTGCCTCGCCGCTTGGTGCTCAGTGTTATAAGGTTAGTGTTAGGACTGGTTGGCCTGGTGTCAGGATAATGTGACTGCGTGGGACATAATGCTCGCATGTCTGCGGTATGATGCCCCAGTGCAAAGCATCAACATAAACTTTCACACTGCCGACATTAAATAATCCAAACCGACAACACAGTCTTGCTTCCACAATATTCCTTGTGACAGTATTGTGTGTGCAATGACCTTAATTATGAAGAAAATAGAAGTCTTAGAACACAGAACCGAAGTTAATGTAAATTTCAAACTGTTGCATTAAGTGACAGAAATATACAGCGAAAATGTATTTTTTTTTTCATTTATAATAAAATTAACAAAATAAGTGATGACAAAGCAAATTCGCTTTCTCCCATATTCTAATGCTAGAAGAATAAGCAAATATTTGACCTTTTACCTACATGAACCTCCTCCGTTCAGTCATTTTAAGATAATAAAATGTATTAATTATATTTTACAAATAATTATGGCAAGTTCCGTGTTTCTGTCTTTCAGAAAATTATTGATTGTTTTGTTGAAATAATGCAATGTGCATTTATAAAAGAACTCAATTTAGAACATAATGGTGAGGGCTGTGCATGTGTGGGACTGTGCTCCTAATGTTTACAGTTATGTGGGGAAACCAGACGAATTATTCAGAATGACTGTTTTGATGCTAGTGACGAAAACGTTTCAACCATGCAACAAAAATTAAATCATAAAATATCATTATTATGAGTGGTCTTAATACTTTTATGTTACTTTCATGTATTGTGGCTAACATTTCTTTGGAAATTGTACTTGTGGAAAATGTAATTTCTAAGCACATACCAAATCAAAACGACTTCTCCCATGTGTTAAAAAAGCAGCCTAAATTAGAGTAAATTACAATATATTTAGCAGTTGCGAAAATTGGGGAGGTGAATTTTGCGAGACTGAAGAATACAAACTTCTGAAAGTGCAATGAATTAATAGGAATATATATATATATATATATATATATATATATATATATATATATATATATATATATATATATATATATATATATATATATATATATATATATAAGTATAAACGTTATTGGCTCTTGTATATAATTTATTTGTATAATCAGAAAAGTGAAAATGACCAAGCGGAGCTGGTGGTTGCTTGATAGGCGCACATCTGAAGGATTGCCAAGTAATATACTCTATAACCCATATTACACAAATCAATCATTTAGTAGCAAAGGAAATTAAAAGTTCTTTTAACAGTCTAAAGATATACAAGGTCTTTTCTAAATGGCCAGTGAAAAAATGTGGAAAATTATTTCTCTTTAAAATTCTAATCCTTTGCAAAATACGATACTGTAAAGCGCTTAGATACAGCACATTTCATCACGAATCAAATGAGGGTTCGAACGTAATTGTCCAGCATGTCTGCAATACCTGATCTGGTTACTGGGCATCCTCCAGATCAACGTAGGTTGTGGGTTGAAGTCGACTGGTACCACAATACTAGGTGCACTCTGGTGATCTCTCTTCATTTAGGAGTGAATTATATAATCCGTAAGGAATTAATACTATTCGATATGGAATCCTTCAATCCCAACGTTCTAATGTGAAAGTATTTCCTTTAAAATAATATCAATGCAAACTAGATTCCTGTTCTACATAACTCCCTTGAACAACTAACGTTCCAGCGCTGATACTGGAAGCTGTTACTTATCTACTTAAAAAATAAATCCATCTAACCGCCACTGTAAACCTCTCTAATAACTGATCTCTGCAAAACTTCTCCTTATGAAAAATATATTATCTAGTATAATAACAGTTTGTACAACATTTCAACCCTTGGAATTTCGGTATACCTGTGTGTGCAACAAGATCGTGTTTCATAGATCAAATGAGAAATGTATATTTTTAATAAAAAAAAATAATAAAATGCAGTTTCTTTGTAAAGTAGTTATAGACCAGTAGACAAAATAGGAACAGATACAGTTTATATAGTAGCCGAGTTGAGATAATACAAATTGGCTGGGTTCACAAAATCAGATGCACTGGGAATATACGACTCGAGAGAAGACAATATGTGAGTAAACGATGGGACTGATAAAAAGGAAAAGGAAATGGGTGATTTAATATTTATCATTTCATTCGATAAGCCCGACTTTTATACTTGTCAATTAATAATTTCAGAGGATCCGTTAGAGCAGCACAACATCGCTAATAACAATTACCACATAGTGCAGAAGCTAAACCAACGGCTAGAGTGGTACATGAAGACGCTGGTCAAGGCAAATGAACCACCTAGAAACCCTAAAGGAAGGCCTATGTATTATAACGGTATTTGGAGCCCAGGATGGTGTTAACCTGCGGAAGTTTATCTGCTGTCGTCAATGTAAAAGGAATGTTGGAAAGCAAACAGAAAAGAAGTTGATGTTTGACGGACGTGACATAATACTTCATGATATATAAATTTATAATAACCCTCATTTTGTGTCGCTGGTTGTAGAGTATCTGTTTGGCACCATCCGACCTGTTCGGTTTTAAATTTACGTCTCGTGAATATGTTCCGAAGAGTATAAATATGAGCGAAATTCAATATTCGGGAGATAACTGTCAAGATTAGCGCCTTTAAGATCAACATCTCTCCACCAAATGACATTAAGAAGCTTATAAATACTTATAAAAATATGCATGCTTGCAATCAGACAGACAGACAGACAGACAGACAGACAGACAGACAGACAGATAGATAGATAGATAGATAGATAGATAGATAGATAGATAGATAGATAGATAGATAGATAGATAGATAGTACAACAATATAATCAATTCAGTTCAAATTCAGTTCACTGCTATTCATTCAAGCTTAATATAAAAGTAACATGGTGCCACGTAATTAAGCAGCAATCTCCCGCCACACAAGAATTTAGGGCTGACTTTCAAAATACTGACTCCGTGGGTGGACCATTTCAGGTTATCAAACACATACATTCCCGTTTTAGTCATATTTCTTTTATTAAGCATCTTATCACAATTTCATAGTAAAAAATACCAAGGTCCTGATTTTGAGCATTTCTTTAAATGTATTATTACCTGTACACAAGTTAGCCAACATCCCCACTCAATCAGTTACAGTACTATCGACATGGGGTTTCCCCATTAAGTTAGCCAACATCCCCATTCAATCTGTTACAGTATTATCGACATGGGGTTTCCCCATTAAGTTAGCCAACATCCCTACTCAATCTGTTACAGTATTATCGACGTGGGGTTTCCCCATTAAGTTAGCCAACATTCCCACTCAATCTGTTACAGTATTATCGACATGGGGTTTCCCAATAAGTAAGCCAACATCCGTACTCAATCTGTTACAGTATTATCGACATGGGGTTTCCCCATTAAGACTATTACTGCCATGTTTTTAATTCTTGAAAATTGCTTCAGATAAGGTCTCGAGGATGGTCGCTAAGTACCTAACTTGACTGTCTTATGATCTCAACTAAACCTGAGTAGATATTGACATGAGATTTTCCAAACATAACGTTTTTTGATATCTAGTTCTACCTAATTATGCCATTGAGACATCCAAATGTGTCTGTCACAGCTGCCATCTTAAAAATAGTGTTATTGCTACTACACGTGCAATTTGCGCTAAAAGATATCCCATAATATACAGCTAGCCACAGTGAATCTGGATCTGATCAGATTTGCAATATGCGCTAAATGATATCCCATAATATACAGCCACAGTAAAACTGGGTCTAGTCAGATGTGCAATTTGGTTGTTACGATGTTCATCTTAAACATATAAAGAAACGTGTAGCTTTACAAACGTTATCGCATGTTTGAACTGTTTAATGACATGTGAAAATGGGAAATATGTGTGTCATCTGTTGTTCATATCTTTTTAGATTTATATAGCATTACATTGTTTGTCTTTTTGTACTACCCAGATGTATTATTGATCATCCATGTACTCAAGTTGTACGACCCATACGTATCATTAATCATCCATGTCTTATTGTACAAACCATATGTATCATTTCTTGTCTTATTGTACAACCTATACGTATCATTTCTTGTCTTATTGTACAACCCATATGTATCATTTCTTGTCTTATTGTACAACCCATATATATCATTTCTTGTCTTATTGTACAACCCATATGTATCATTTTTTGTCTTATTGTACAACCTATACGTATCATTTCTTGTCTTATTGTACAACCCATATGTATCATTTCTTGTCTTATTGTACAACCCATATGTATCATTTCTTGTCTTATTGTACAAACCATATGTATCATTTTTGTCTTATTGTACAATCCACACGTATCATTATAGATCCGTGTCCTCCTGTTGGACACGTTTGGTCATTCCGTCAATGATAGGAAAAACACCTAGGAAATTCTACAAAACTGAAACCCACGAATTTCAACCAGCGACGTATATTCCTTTAAAACCACAGTTCGTCATTTACATCAAGATAAATTGCATTTTCTGTTTTCAAAGGTGCGCATTTGAAACTATTCACGGTACATTGCCCATGCGCGCAGGTGAGAACTTCGGGTGTTCGTATATGCATGTGTGTATGTGACCATCAGAGTGTGTGTGTGTGTGTGTATGTGTGTGTGTGTGTGAGAGAGAGAG
Source organism: Unio delphinus (assembly GCA_029339505.1). NCBI lineage: Eukaryota > Metazoa > Mollusca > Bivalvia > Unionida > Unionidae > Unio > Unio delphinus. The sequence goes on along the minus strand of JAQISU010000126.1, from coordinate 2,752,516 downwards.
AGAGAGAGAGAGAGAGAGAGAGAGAGAGAGAGAGAGAGAGAGATTATAGTGTAACCGGTTGGAGTCAATGTTTCCAAACTCAATAACACAAGTTTAGTTTTTGCCGCCTAGGGTGGCAGAGTGGTCAAAGGCCTATGGTAGATGACTGGTCTAAGGCACTCGACTTCACAGCTCACTTATATCTCTCATTTTTCTGCATGTATACGAATCTGACCTAGAACGAAAAGTTGGTATGAGTAGTTGACATTTATTCGCGTTCGAACTTTCTACTCCCCCCCCCCATGAGTTTACCTCCTGTGGAAAACGCGAGTGCATTCACAGGCGTACAAACATTGGTCTGCATGCGACTCCCCAACCAACTTTCGCCAGCGCCTATGTACAGAATCGTTGGAGCTCCGCTGCCTACTCACCTTTTAACGTCCTTGTTTCATATTTGTTCGCGGTGTTTTCCACATTTGTGACAGTAAGTCTTCGCCGAAGCTCGAAATATTACTCAATACAAATCCTCATGGCCCAAACAGCTCATTATGCGACTTATCTACAATTTTGCCACAAAATAAATATTTTCAAGACAAACACAATTGCATCGATTACGTCCCTGTGTCACTGTTTAATAGATACAATACTTTATTCAATTGAGTCTTCCTGTTGTTTTTACAGTCGTCGTCGTTTTATTTGTACACGTTAGATACAGCGGTTCATGGTTGATATAGTCATGTGGATAATCCAAATGATATGTTTGAAGAAAGCCTGTATAATAACCGTGTTTTGTGATAATTCGAAGTTGTAAATATAGATTGATTTTGCAAGTAACCTGGTTTGTTATTTTCCGGATAAATGCATAATTCATTTGCAATTCGGAATAGTTTCGATAAAGTTGGTCTCGATCCAAATGAGCTCAAATGATCCATCACCGAATATTTGACCACATCGAATAGGGCTACACTGTAGTACTGTCAATTTAAGCTAATTTAAAGTAATCCCAACAGTTCAATCACAAAAGTGTAGATTATTCCGGATGAATTCGTGTGACGTTTTGAATAAATTCAAATTTTTAATATACTGATATACCTATAACCTGGAATGTGCAGATGTGCTAACAGACTTGCTGCATTACAGTGATATAATGTATAATATGTTTTAGTGAAATAATAATAATTCCAAAAATAGTGATTTAGCCAAAAAAGTATCACTGAGCAATTGTGTAATTCAAATTAATAATTTAAATAAGCAAACCAGCTCAAACTATAGCTTTAAACAACTAAAGGCCTGATTTCACATCAGATCTTAAGACATGAATAAAAATTCTGATGTAAATAACCTTATACACAGTCACTTGACTTATGACACAATGGAAATATCCATCAAATTCGTCAACTAAGTCAGATCTGTTTTCTTAAACTGTAGCAAACTACCTGGAATACATGTGGATCAGGTAGACCAAGTTTTTCAAAGGCAAAAGCAAATGTCCTAAACTCAAAACTAAGTAAGAATGTTTCCAGAAATGACATTAGTCCTACCATCAGTTAAGGACAAAGGTCAATCACACAATTGAAATGAAATATACATCACAAGGTTTACAATAATTAGAGAGGTCCCAACCTTTAGATTAGAATATCACCACATGCTCAAACATATCTTGATATGTGTGCGAAATAAAATGGCAATTTGTTTGTAATAAATTTGCATTTTGTTGACCATTGTCTATCTTATTATATTATTTTAGTCTCACCTTTCAAAATACAGATAATGAAGAGGGCGCGTGCAAGCATTGTGATGTAAATGATGCCAGGCAACGAGGTTCATCGATTGTTTCAAATTAACATTTCAAGACATCATTTTATTAAAAGTGTATGTCTGCATCCACGTATGTATGTATGTATGTATGTATGTATGTATGTATGTATGTATGTATGTATGTATGTATGTATGTATGTATGTATGTGTGTATGTTGGTAGGTATATATGTATATATGCTTGTATATTTGTAATTTGGTAGGTATGTATGCATTTTTAGGGCATTTAGCAACTCGTCAGGGCAATGCTTACTATATGGTGTAGATTAAAAACTAAGTTCTTGAAAGGTAAATATAAAAAATCTTTTGGACAATAAACCGCTCCAAATAAGCCTAAAAGTGAAGTACTTGAAGAAACAAGATGAAATTTACAGATGTTAAAATGTTATTACTGGCACATAAAACGAAAGATAATGGTGTCGGAAAAATGATTATATATAATCTATCTCATACCATTTTAGTCCTTTAAAGACTAACTAATAGAGGAATGTGTGAAATTGGCACTGGAACTAATTTAATTAAGGTTCATGGCCTGGCATTGCCTGTTGGCATCAATATGTCGCAGAATTTAAGTTTTATTTGTCATGTAAAAGACTGAACTATATGCTGCTAGAACTGAAAAGAAGACATTAGCAACGTCGGTGAAAAGGAGTGGAGGGAACGTAAAATATATCAAAACATAACATGATGACACGTTTAACACTGCACGTACTAGAAAGTCAGTGTAAATAGTAGTATTGCTACAGTCTAAGACAACAATGTTTATAAGACAACCATTTATTTCAAGCCCAGCATGTAACAACCTCTAAATAAATGTCAGTTCTGTATTACGAACATTTATATCCGATTTTGGAGGTGGCTCTCTTATACAGGTTTCACTGTAGCAGTATTAATATTATTATTATTAACAGAAGAAGACAAATGAATATAAGACTATGAATAAGAACATGACAATGATGACGACGACGTCGGCGATATCGACATCGATGATAAGGACGAGGAAAGCGAGCAATATCAGACATTTTCAAGTCTTTTATACTTGGTAATAAAACGTACGCAGAGAAAATTCTTTTAAAGACCTGCTCGTATGATGTAAACCTTAATTAAAAAATGGAATTCATTATCAGTTGTAATTTATTATCTGACGTTCGCTAGAAATTTTAACTATTACGAAAAAACTTGCACATTCTAATCAGTCAAGTGAAAGAACGTAGATCTTAGCGTCAGGTTTCAAAATCTGTGATGCTTTTGAAATCGTTTTGGGAGCCACAGCTATATTCCCATGAGAATGTTTAATGTGCTGTTAATTAAATTCGAAATATGGCATACATTCTGAAGACTTTTTTGCTTAACGTATTTATCTACATATCCGTCCTACTTAACTAATATCAAATTATTTAATACTTTAAATCCAAATTGAACACTCGCAATCCTCAACCTTACAATAAAATGGAGCATTTCTACTACTGCTTTCATAAAAAGGGTACAGACCATTTTCTTTCAATTCTTAAAACGCTATCTGATTAATAGATTATCTCTCACACGGGTTCATGGTTTGTTCGTTCTCAGTAATATACAGAATGCCATTCCTAGCGTAATTTCGAAGGTAACATGCATGTTCTAAGATGAAAGCATGGCTTAAGATGATGTGCGGATGTTTTGGATATCTAACGTAGATTTAACAATTCAGTCATATCGGTACGATGTCAGCAATATGGCAGTTTATAGAGCATCATGCCGCTGACATATAGCATGATGTCCCACCTGGTCACATTATCCTGACACCAAGACAACCGGTCCTAACACTAACCTCTTAATGCTGAACGCCAAGCGAGGCAGTTGTTTGTACCACTTTTGTAAGTCTTTGGTATGACTCGGCTGGGGGCCGAACCCACGACCTCACGCACGTATACACACACAGATGTTCTCTATCAGATTTCACAACCTTGATGGCAACGATACTATTGCGACCGGCGCCTATTGGCTGGCGTTTATAAAATATCTGACCAGTGACAAAACATCGTACGTCAACGCGAAGCCGCAGAATAATGAAATTCCCGAGCCACGCCATCGTCCAGAAGACAAGTGTTGGCCTCGAGGGCAATGAACTGGTCCGCAAACATTTTTGGTTTAGAAAGATCGTTGGCTGACCGATAGAGATGAAAACAAACCGTCGAACAGTGTATACAGGACGCGAACGTAACGGATGTTTTTCTTCATGATAGTCGCCATCGTCCAGAAGACAAGTGTTGGCCTCGAGGGCAATGAACTGGTCCGCCAACATTTTTGGTTTAGAAAGATCGTTGGCTGACCGATAGAGATGAAAACAAACCGTCGAACAGTGTATACAGGACGCGAACGTAGCGAATGTTTTTCTTCATGATAGTAAACCCTAACGAAATCTGAATTGCAAAATTCCAAATCTTTCTGGACTTCTCCTTGGGACGGTTGTTTTAAATTATAATATTCTAATCCATAGCTGCCACTATCTCCCTTTATAGCGTAAGTGATATGTTTTCTTGAGCACTATACCGCATTGTGATATTTGTATTGTTATATTGCACTGTTTCATGATAATTGGTAGTTATTGTTAGATTGTGCTGTGATAATTGTAGCCATAATTGTATTCTTTTGTGATAATGGTTCAGCTATGATTATATAGTTTTGTGATAATTGTTCTGTATGGTGATACTTGTAATTATAATTGTATTTTTTCGTGCAAACTGTATTTATATCTCTACGGTTTATTATAGTCGTACTGTTTTTTTTTCATATGCCACGCTAGCACAACAGTCAAAATTTAAATACTCCAGAGAGAGAGAGAGAGAGAGAGAGAGAGAGAGAGAGAGAGAGGGTTTGAATCTCAACTTTACGAACGTGCGTATAGGTAGTTGATGAATTTGGTTTTCAGGTTATCGTTTCCATTGATTTTACTTAATATAAATATTTCTTTCCTGCAATATAAAACTCAGTCTCATCAGCCCTTGATTTTTGTTCTTCGATTTGTTGAAGAAAAACAAGCGTGTTGTATGTAATCATCAATTACAATAATTGATGAAGAAGCCGAACGAAAAACCAGTTTTAAAGCCAATCACTCCTTCTATATACAGTAGTGGAATAATTTCTCATGCGGTTGTTTGCTTCTTTTAGAAAAATAGTATGATGATCTACACCATGTTTGACTTCTTGAATAAACTCCAACATCATTTGCATCAAGACACATTTCAATTAATTGACTGAAATCTGGATTAGAAAGAACCCGTGCACTCTTAAGTGAAACCTTTAAGTTTATCAAAGACCTTCTGATATTTTTCAGACTAATCAACCTTGGTTTTTTTTCTCTCTAAAAAATTTGGAATATATTTGATAAAATCCAATCCCTTAAAACGCGTCATCTGCTTGTTACTGATTCGTAAGGAGCCGTAACCTTAACTTATCAGTTCCACACTATGTCGAAAATATCACAAATAAGCACGGCAAAAATCACACTTTTCCCCTAAATTAAATGTCAAATTTGCATCACGTAGTCTATTAAAGAATATCTCTGTGCTTTCAAAATAATCCTTCCAAGCCTTGTTTCATATAAATAACGTCATCGATGTGCCCATCACAGTTATCTATACCAGATGTTATTGTGTTTATTAAACAATGAAAAGGCAGACGTTTGTATTGATAGATGGCTTAGTTTCGGTAATAGCCCCCTGAAGCAAGGGGTATCTGGACCTTGTTCCTGTTCGACAGCAGATGCTTATCTGTTGTCATCCAGCTTAGAACAAAGAAAATGAGATCACTATGATGTGATCAAGCAGCAGAGAGGGTTAACCGATCTTTTACTGAAACTTAATTTTTGAAAAATAAAGCTTCCTACCAAAATGAAAAAAACAAAAAACAAACACAAGGTCAATACAGACAAACCTTAGCCTCTAACTTACCTAAAGTTTCTATCCAAGAGTCTCTCTTGGGGGTTAGTTGTTTTTGTTACCTTATATTTTTGTCGTTTTTTTTTCTTCTAAATTTGTTTGTTTACCCATACGACGTCTCTCCTGATATAATTTATTATATCAGTCTCTCAACCAAAAATGTATCAAGACCTACACGATATCGCGACTTAAAATCATATAAATGTATAAATGTATCGTTATAAATCCGTGTGGGTAGCTTGCGCACTTTAAAAGAAGTTTTTAAACTTTATTATATCCATATCTCCTGAACACCAAGTCCAGTGAATATTTCTAAGTGTATGTGTATCAACTCCATTAAATGCACGTTAAATATTACAGTTATCTCTGATCACTTTAGGTGTTTGTGTATATCGCCGAGTAGCATAAATTATATAAGCATTTTTATGTCTGCCTCGAAAAAGTATTCTTGTCGGATTTGATTGTTTATCCAGCATTACATCAACATATACCAAAAGGGTATTAAAAACCATCAAGTTCATCAACACTCAGCACTTCATCGACATTGGTTACAAAATTAATAATATCATGACCTTCTTCATTTAAAATTTTAGCGTTCTCATTAAAATCTTTAAGAACATAAAATCATATCTGATAATCTAAAGATCGTGCCACTAAATACAATTTATCCCACTTGAGCCGTCTCATTATCAAATCAAGTAATAATGGTGTCTTTCCACTTCCGGACGGACATATTATTATCATTCTAATATAAATCGGTAGCACTGGAAGATGTATGTGTGCTTCTTGTTTTTGTGTCTCTGAGAAATCAATTACATCCACATTACAGATGTATTACATTATATATATATATATGTATATATATATATATATATATATATATATATATATATATATATATATATATATATATATATATATATATATATATATATATATATATATATATATATATATATGAATCTATATTGCTTACGTTGTAGAGTTAAAATTCCATCCACTGATTTAGACACGTTACAAAAATCATGGAAAAATAGCATGTGGTGGAAAAAATAAAATATGTAACAGACATTTATTTTCGTTTTTACCTGCACAACATCCTCCAGGATATAGCTATTGTGGTTCTGGAGCCTGACTTGATATCCAACTCGATAAACAAGATCAGCCAAGACCTGGTGAATATCCAATGAAAACATTGTTAAATTATTATTCGAAGCTGGTAATTAACAAACCGATTATACAGATAATGAAATCATTTTTTTAGCCGAAGAGGATGTTGAAAAGTAAGAGCAGCCATTATTTTAAACTCGCGGATGCCGTAAATTTTTAACGTTCTGTTGATGCAACATAGCTCGCACGACATCACAATATGACAAAATTATCTACCACGACCTAAACAAATTCAGCACGCGTATTTTGATGTCAGTGTTCCTACTGAAGTTCATCAGGCTGATATTTCATTTGTACCACATGATATTATCGGAATTGGGATACGCCAATATACATTCAAATAGACATTAACTGTCATTGACTTTGCGAATAGATATAAAGAAGCAGAGCCGTTATTAACTAAAACGGCTGCAGAATTTGTATCTACTTTTGAGCGAATTTATTTATCAAAGAAGACCCTTGTGATGGCCACAGCTACTACAAGCTGATACTGACAAGGAAATTGTGTGTGCAATCTGGAGGTAAAACAAGATAAAGAGCTGAAAATATATTGTGATAAAACAATAACACCGACAATAATGACTAAGTCTATAACCGCGGAAGATGATCTATCCAGATTTTCAAAATAATGATTTAGAAAAATAATGATTTAAATAAATACTGTTATTATATACTATGGAGGAGTTTGAAAGACCAAATAATCAAGAATTACGAAGCATCTTGTTATGGTGCACTGTCAACTAATAAACACAGTCGGTACTGTCGCTATTACTGGTTATCTTCAAATTAATACTAATGGAAACAAACATTATTTCTCACATAACTTAATAATAATGTATCTAATCTGAGAGCTATTTCACTTTAAATTGTATAGGACTGTTAAGTCTATAAATACAGGAACTGGCGAAGAAATAGTATTTAAACCAATGAATGAGGCTGCCAAATATTTCAATATTTCATTAGTTTTATACAACATCTTGTAGATAATGTAACTAGATTGGCGTTTTCAAAAAGTATAAACAAAATATAACTTTTCAGTAATGTTGAAGAGAGATATCTTTCTCCGGTAGCGGTAAGTATATTTATCCCGCTTGACGTAATATTATATTACTAGCTATTTATTTAATTTTTTTATCATTTAGAATATTATATCGTCCTTGGTGAAACGTCCTGAATCTATCTATCTGTCTGTCTATCTATCTATCTACCTACCTACCTATCTACCTATCTCTATCTATCGATCTACCTACCTATCTATCTATCTATCTATCTATCTATCTATCTATCTATCTATCTATCTATCTATCTATCTATCCATCCATCCATCCATCCATCCATCCATCCATCCATCCATCCATCCATCCATCCATCCATACATCCATCCATCCATCCATCCATCTATCTATCTATCTATCTATCTATCTATCTATCTATCTATCTATCTATCTATCTATCTATCTATCTATCCTTATTCCACACACCCTTTCCTTACATACGGAATATAATTGGCTAACGATTACTAAATGAAGGAGAGCCCCCTTCGACCCAGATCATACCTTAACTAATTGGTACTGAAACAGCATTACACATGACCGAGTTATCCTGCTTTGTCACGATCCTAACCTGTTTACCTAGATTTGTTAAAGTCATCCTCAAAGTCACAGCTTGATCTGATTGATATTCATATGTCTGCCTTCATTCGCACCCTTTTATTAGTTAGAAACCTGATATTGGCACTACTATTCTGTTATTTCCTGCGATGCTGACCTAGTTACCCAGATTTATCATTCTTCACCGATATTAATCCCAGGTATTTATATACATGTATTTGCCAAATTCACACATCCAACATATTGCTTGTTAGAAACATTATATTGCTACTGCTATTCTATTATTTCCATACAAGTCAGACTTGAATGTTTTACGTTTTTGTTTTTAGGGTTTAACGCCATTTTTCAGCACAAGATAGGCTATACATGGCGGCCAGTATTAATGGTGGAGGAAGAACCCGGAAAATCCCGTAAAGAACCACCGACCCAAGAGAAGCTACTGGCAAGCTTTCTCACATACCAACGTTGGCCGAATCTTAGATTCGAACCCACGCAGACAGAGGTGAGATGACAGTAATCCGTAACGGACAGCGCTTTAGACTACTCGGCCACCCGGGGCCCCTGTATGTTTTATCTTTTCCCATGGTCACGGAATTGTATAAATCCTATTATCTATAAAATACATGTACTCGGGTTTTGTTTTTATGTACAACGATACCTGAGGGTCTTGTCAGTGAGCGGTCTACTTTAAGGACTTGCACATCTTCAGCTGTAAAGCTGAACAGAGTGACCAGAGTGACTAAAGTGATCAGATTTATTGGGGTCGACGTGGTATCAGCTGCAGAACTAACTATGAAATCGACCATATCAGCTTTAAGGCAGAACCATATCAGCTGTAGAGCTGAATAGTATTGCTGGTCGAGTAGCAGGTGGTCGGGCGTTGATTGGTGGGCGCTGATTGCTTGAATGACTAACCACCGAGATTGGTGGGCGCTGATTGCTTGAATGACTAACCTGGAATAGTGACTGCTTGTTTGGACAGTGTGACTGATAGCCGACTGTGCAGGTGACGGAGTGTATAATTCCATACATGTAATAAATTAACCGTGGAATCATTTTTTTGGGGGGGTATGATGGGATCATAAACCCAGTGTGCTTTTAGGACTTATAGATATTTTATATATCTGTTCCTTTTTCGTTACATAATTGCACTATTTGCATACATTTTAGTACATAAGTAACATACTACATTTTTTACTGTTTGAGTAAAGTGCATAGCTCTTTTCGTACTGAAATTACTGTGAATCATTCACCTCTTGTCTTTGTACTGTGTAAGTATATTCATGTCTATTTTCATTATTAAGTCCGTGTGTTTTATGTTAATTGATCCAATATTGTATTTGTATCACCATCAGTTGCGTAATGTTGTAAATCAGAAATCACACCCGGTTATCTTGTTATACCCATTCCAAAAAATCCTTTGGTCATACCTATATGGATGCATCGTTACACAATGATTTGGTGTTGCAACTCTCTGGTCTTAAACAAAGAAACATAAAAGAGCGAAAAATCGACAAGTGGAGTACAATTCAGCAAATAATGTATTTCCTTCAAATAGACACTTAAAATTGGAAAGAAACTTGCACCTTAGCGAAAAAAATCCCATATAGAAGTTATATGGCAAAGTCCAAAAGTATAGAGTACTTCGAATTAGCTCGAGTAGTGATCACAATATTTATAATCTTGAATGGACTGATGTACCAATCGCATGGTGTGTGCAGATGTGCTAAAAGTCATGATGTATCACAGCGATGTAATCCAGAATATGTTTAAATAAATACAAATTCATCCCAAAATATGTATGTATGTATGTATGTATGTATGTATGTATGTATGTATGTATGTTTCGGAATAAAATTAGACGGTAAAGACGTAGAAATCATTTTAATTTCTTTTATATCGTAAAATCACAGGATGAAAGTCGATAAAGAAGACACAATATAGTTACATAACATTATTGGCAACTTTTGCAGATTTAACCAAATTTAAAATTGAAAAATATGTCTTCTCTAAACTCATGAATATTTGATTATTTTAAAAATATATATATAACCTACCATTTTGTCTCAGGTACGTTTTCACCCAGCTTTTGATCCTTAATTATCAGCAACATTATATATATATATATATATATATATATATATATATATATATATATATATATATATATATATATATATACTTGTTTCAAAAGAGGACTGTCTAACATCTGCACTAACTAATCTTTGAAACGCAGATACATTTTAGGAACATGATACATTTAAAAAGGCATAAATGCAAGAGTAGCACAAAAATACCACATATAATTAAAACAACCTCACTTTAAATCACTCAGGGTCAAGCTAACATATTTTTTTTCATGCCATTACCCCTTCTTGCCTATATAAAAAAAATCGGTGAAATGGAGGTTTGGGAAAAAAAGACCAAGTAACAGGTTTCTTTCTATTCGCACTAGTTTCACTGACGTTGATAACTTTCACAGCTGGTCATCATCTAGATCTTTATCGTGTATATCGTAAATTATAGTAAACATTATTTATTGGCCTGCTTCATTGACAGGACACTTATCACAAAATCTACAAGATACCTACTCTACACATCAAAGGTATTTAAAAATATAAGAGATCGTAGGAAACAAAACTTTGCAATGTGTGCACTACCGTTTTTCATCAATACAAGCTGAGGAAAGTACATTTCATTTCTAGGAAGATTTGAATGTAACCAAAACATATGATTGAAAGAGAGGGACTGACTCGGTCGTGGAAATCACATCGTCATAATTTTGATAGGAGATTTCTAATGCAGGAGTACACAATTTTCATCTGGGTCAATATATTTCGTTATGGTTTTTAGGAACAACATCACGCTGTGTCAGGCTAGAATATCTGTTGCATTTTATGCTAATAAAGAACTTGAAGTTGGCAAATACAGTCATGCATGGTACGGATATAACAATTTTGATGAAGAAATCAAAGAGTAAATATAATGGTAATAGAATGGTGACAGCCTAATATACCGTGAGTCCAAATCAAAGAGTAAATAGAATTGTGACAACCTTATAGTTCATGATTCAAAATCAAAGAGCAAATATAATGGTGACAACCTAATAGTTCATGAGTCAAAATCAAAGAGTAAATAGAATGGTGACAACCTAATAGTTCATGAGTCAAAATCAAAGAGTAAATAGAATGGTGACAACCTAATAGTTCATGATTCAAAATCAAAGAGTAAATAGAATGGTGACAACCTAATAGCTCATAAGTCAAAATCAAAGACTGAAGAGAATGATGTCAACTTAATTGCTCATAATTCAAAATAATAATAATAATAATAATAATAATAATAATAATAATAATGAGGACTTTGTATAGCGCCTAATCTATCGAAGCTCTAAGCGCTTTACACCATCAATAATGATATGACTACACTGCAGAACAACAAATGACAAAAACAAAAGAAACTGGAAAACATAAAAACATGCTGAAAACATATAAGATACAAAATATGATTAAGTCGCTAAGTTTTCCCTGCAGTTGAAACAGGTGAGTCTTAAGAGCACTCTTAAAAGGGACCACTTGGGAACAATGAATATACGATTATCAGAAGAAGAGCGTAAGGATCTAGTTGGTGTATACACATGGGTGAGGCTGGATATGTATGTTGGACTGGAGTATATCATTGAAACATAGCACAGAGAACAAATTTTGTGTTTGATTCTGTATCGAATTGATAGCCAATGTAGGGTACAGAGCAGTGGTGAGGTGTGCTCTGATCGAGGTACTCTAAAGATTATCCGTGCAGCTGTGTTTTGAACTTTTTGAAGTTTATGGAGTAAATATTGTGACAAACCAGACAGAATTGAGTTACAATAGTCCAGTACTGAAAGTACTAATGAACAAACAAGTGTTTTAGTGTCATCAACTCAAAGATATTTACAAATGGAACTGATGCGTCTCAATTCAAGATATGCAGCCTTGCATATGTTCATGACATGTTGGTGCAATGTGAGAGTACTGTCTAGAGTAACGCCTAGGTTCCGTACTGACTGTGAGAATTTAATGTTGGTGTTGCTGATATTTATTGTCTGAGGTAAAGGATGTGAATGAGAAAGTCTTTGTGTCGTGATCAGAATAGCCTCAGTTTTATCATCATTCATCTGCAGCTTGTGACATGTCATCCATGATTTCACATCAGAAATGCACTTCTCAACTCCATGGATGGTAGCATCAACTTCAGTTGGGTGGCTAGACTTGTATATTAGGGCGTCATCAGCATAAAATTGGTGCGACACTGGGTGATGATCTATGACACTTGAGAGCGGCTGAGTATACAGAATGAAGCGAACAGGTCCAAGAACAGATCCCTGTGCAACAACACAACATACGTCAATTGGGCTGGAGTGTATTCCATTTGCAGATATAATTTGTGACCTTTTGACTAAGTAGGACTTGAACCACTATAAGGCTATATTCTGAATGCCAAATACATGCTGGAGACGGTGAAGTAATATATCATGGTCTATCGTGTCAAATGGTGCAGATAAATCCAGGAGAGTGAGGACTGTAATCTTTCCACTATCCAAAGCAGAGAGAATGTCACTAAATATTTTCAGAAGAGTAGTTGGAAGTGGTGTACATTTGTTCCTTGGCATTAGTTTGTTAGTTATCTCGAAGAGCTCTTTGCAGCTGGAACGCTCCGTGATCTTAGTACTGTAGTGGGATGATTTGGCTAAATGGACTATGTTTGTGACGTTCTTCTTAGCGGCTTCGTAGATTTGTTTTTTAATAGTCTGGTGGAAAGCCAAAGCCTCTCTGCTTTACAGCGATGTTTATATATATATGACAAAATCAACTATCCACATATAACTAACCTGGTAATGATCAGCTCCTAGCCAGGCAGCTGTTAGTACCATTTTATACATCTCTGGTTTGATTCAGCCAGGGTTTGAACTTATGAGCTCCGATAATATATATATATATATATATATATATATATATATATATATATATATATATATTCAGTCTTCGATTTTATTATTGGAATTAGGAGTTAATCTGTTGAGACCAGAAATAATAAATGGATCAAACAACAAGTTACTGAAACAAATCCTAAGTTGCACATGAATCCTTTGACTAGGATCTTTAAGATGATCAGTTTGAACAGAATCAGCACCCTTAAAACAACCGAATTTTATCTTAGTAATATTAATAAGCATACTGTGTCATATAAATACAAATGTACTCAATGTAAAAAATAAAAATAACAAACGGTACTCATGCCGTTCCGTAGAAAATGTTAATGTATGCATACTCAGCCTCCGGCTTATTCCAGTTAATGCACCAGTCTCCCGTCCATCATACGTAAAGTATGCTTGGACGGGTCCATTTTTATTTAGGATGAGCTAGATTTAATAAGTCTACTTGTGAAAACACAATGTTATTGTGACTTTAAACAGAGGAGGAGTATCGACACTGTACAAGTTAACTTCACAGGAAGAATGGTTGTGATGGTGGTGGGGTAATGGAATGCTAACTGATTTACGACTGCTTCATCAAAACAGTATAAACAGAAAAGGCATACATTTACAATTTATCTCCATAAATAATTTCCAAAGTCCTGTTTGCAATCAGTGATACACAAAGTATCTTTATAAACTTATCTGAAGAATTATTATTTTTTCATTAAATTGTTGATTAGGAAAATATTTAAAGAATCCTTTAGTATGGTATAATTACTATTCTGTATTGATTTGGGTACACTTCATTTATACATTATTTCTTTATTTCAATTTACTGTGAAATGAGGGTGAATCGAAAGGTGGATTTCAAAGCTGATCAAGTATTTCATCTCATAAAACAAACTGCAAACGAAAACCCATTTTAACCAGCATCATTGGCTCCTTGTCCATGATTTTGCAGTCAACAAACTATATTTTAGATTTACATAACTGAAATATATAAAATACTCCATTTCTTTTTTTAGTAAAATATGATGGTCCATGTAAGACAGTGTTTAGAATAATGTCAACATGTTAAATAGTAGCTGACTGTTGTTGTTATTATTATTATTATTATTATTATTATTATTAGTAGTAGTAGTAATAGTAGTAGTAGTAGTAGTAGTATGAAGGACTTTGTATAGCGCCTAATCTTTAGAAAGTCTGCTAACTTTATTTACATCTATAATGTAATCTATGAAGAAGCAAGAAAAAAGCAAACACCATGAAATTAGAGAACATAAACAAATGCTGAAAATATTTAAGGTTGGAAACATTATTATGTCCTTAAGTTTGTTATTGCAGTCGACATTATTTGACATTGGTGAGGAGGTCTTCATAATGTCCTACTTTGTGCCTGATGGTGTTACACCCTTCATTTGTGATTTGGTCCATGTAAGAGATGCCAAGGATGGTTCTATAGAATCTCATTTCAAGTGACTGGATTATTCGTTGTATATTCTGCTGTCAGGATCTAGGCCTCAGATGAATAAAACAAGATTAAGATGACTAGTGCTCTCAATAGTCTGAGTTAGTTTTCAGACGGATATTCTTGGTCTTTCGAGATGGGTCTTGACTTTGACATGGTTGCCGTTGTTAGTGCTGCTCGAGACAAAATTTCTGCTCTTGATCCCTCTTTGGTGATTATGAAACCAAGATATTTGAACTGCCCCACTGTTTTCAGTTACTGTCCTCTGACTTTAATCTTGGTTGTGATTTTTTGCCACTTTTTTGTCATCAGCTTTGATATCTCGGCGCTTATCTCCATAAAAAATCGGGAAGATATTTCATCCAGGTTCTTCATTAGGTGGCAAGCTCGTCTTCACTGCCTGCCAGCCCATCAATGTCGTCTGCAAATCATAGGTTGTATATGTTACGCCCTCCAATGCTGACTGTCCCACAGTGGTTTACCAGGGCTTCGCTCATGGTGTGCTCTAAGTAGATGTTCAAAAGCGTTGGTGAAATGAGACAGCCTTGACGTACTCCAACTGTTGTCTTGAACCAGTCCCCCACAGACCCTTGAGCAATTAATGCACTGGTAGCCTTGGCGAACATCTGCTGGATGGTACTGGTAACGTTAGACCCATGTTGTACTTCTTCATTGTGGCCCTCAATGCCTAATGCCACACTCTGTTCAAAGCCTTTTTGAACACATGATAGATGTCTTGTTGATGTTGTGAGTACATTTCGTACATAACCCTAAAATTGAATATTTGTTCTGTTGTGCTTCTTTCACCCTGGACACTGTCTGCTCTTCAGCGATTATTTCTTCTGCTTGTGGGTTCAGTCTCTTCAAGATGATCTTCAGCATCACGTTACTAGCATGACTGATCAAACTGATAGTTCTGTAATGTTGGCACTGCTGGAGATTGCCTTTTGTGAGGAGTGTTATAGTCAGTGACTGGGTCCACTGTCTGCCAGATCTTGTTGCATATTTTTGATTGCAGCTCTATCACTGATTTCCCACCATTCTGGATAAGTTCAATTGGGATGTTGTCTACTCCAGCTGCTATACCATTCTTCAATGCGCGTATTGCTGACTCCACCTCTTCTTTGAGAATGGGGAAATCATTGTTATTTGTGGAGTCTGTAACTTCAAGCGTTTCTGGGCGTCCTGTGGACGGATGCTTGTACAGTTCTTTAGAATACTCTGTCTATCTTTCTGCAATGTTAATTGCGTCTGTGAGGCATTTTACATTTTCGTCTGGAATGGTACTGACTCTTGGCTGCTTCTGTCTGGTGAGGTCTTTCACAATTTGGATTGCCTTTTTGCTGTTATTCTTTATCAGTCTGCTCTCTATTTCTGTGCACTTTTGTCCACTCAAATCTTCTTGTGCTTTCTTCACGTTTTTCCTGATATTCTTGTTTAATTCTCGGTATTCAATTGCCCATGTTGCGTTTCTGGTGTTTTTGATCACATAGATTCAGAATTGTCTCCCTCCTTCATTGGTAAGCTCATTGCAAGAACGTCCACAATGATCATCTCAGTATTTTAGAGCATCTTTGCCAACTTTGGCATTCCAGTCTCCTTGGATGATGAGGATGACTTTTATTTTACTTACCATGTTTATAATACCTTGGAGTTTGTTGTAAAACTCCTCTATATCTTCAGCATGATGATCAGTAGTTGGTGCATATACTTGGATAACAATGATGTTAAAGGGAAATGCTTTCAGACGAATGGAAATGATTCTGCTAGATATGGGGCGACATTCAAGCACAGATCCCTTGATGGCTTTGTTTATAAGGAAGCCTACGTCATTTGTGGACTTGTCCAACTCTCCACTATAGTATAATATATGTTCATCTTCAGTTTGGTGTTATCCTATGGCTCTTCATCTTACTTCACAGAGTCCCAGAATGTGCCATGTGTAGTGTTCCATCTCGTGTGTCAACTCTTGCAGTCTTCTAATTTGCACCAGAGTTCTAATGTTCCAGGTGATGATTGAGATGCTGTCTCTCGCTCTGATTTATACAAAGTACCAGTAGTACATTTGTCACCTCCTCCTGGTGGAGATGATGGATGTATGATGATACTGAATGAAAGCGATAACCGCCTAAAGATGTTTCATCTTTACTGAATTAAAATAAAACATGTAGTTAACGAAATATGATTTTGTGTCGAATGTCAAAACAACGTATTCCTTAAATGCATTTAGAATTATTAAATTATTTATTAACAATTACCTTTTTAACATGAACGATAACCATTCGATTGATTTAAGCCAATGAAAATTGAAAATCATTACATGTTTCTGCTTATTTGTGTATCCATTGGTGTATATATTTGTTTAAT
This sequence comes from Unio delphinus, assembly GCA_029339505.1. Taxonomy (NCBI): domain Eukaryota; kingdom Metazoa; phylum Mollusca; class Bivalvia; order Unionida; family Unionidae; genus Unio; species Unio delphinus. Next base: position 2,735,228 of record JAQISU010000126.1, on the reverse strand, counting down.
GATCGATCTATTTGTTTATGAAAGAATAACAATGATGGATGAAATTTAAATATTTTACTTAAAGTAAACAAGTAGAAAAGTCACATAATCGATCTAGTGCCGTTGACATGCACAACATAATGTGATGTATTATTATATTCTTACGCACAAAATGAAACGTGCCTTTGTAATTAATGCGGGAAGAACAATGTTATTACGTGCCGGTTATGGGGGCTAGGGACTTAAAATGGCGGATATGGAAGTACACAGGTTTTGTGACGTCACGTGAAAACAGCTGAGTGTCTTGCTGCTTCTGAACCAAATTAATCTGACATACAAAATGTCAACCATTGCAGAAATCTTCGAAATTCTTGTGGAAATTACTCGATGGTGTATAGAAAATATTGATGCATAAAAATGTGTGTTAAGAAATGTTTTTCTTCTCCTAAATGGTACTTAGAGATAGGATTCTTCCTAAAGGGATAACCGTTCCAATTTAAGTATGAAACACTACATGAAGAAAATCGTCGGGGTCAAAGATGAGAGTGTAGGTTTACTACTTTCATGCATTATCACTTGGTGGAATCTTCTTTTGCCGAAAAAATTTCCAGAAATCCACATTTAGTCTGGTTTGTTTGGTTATATTATTCTGTTTAATGTAAAGTACTGACATTCAACATTCCAAATTTAGTAACAAAACTATTTTCTTCCATACGTAGGACACATGTTCACGTGATACTCTAAGTTCAGTTCGAAATTCCGTGTCATGGCCTACATCTTAAACTTGATATGATAAATAGAAAATCTTGTACAGTGTCACAATGATAGCGTCTACAAATAGCTGTACTAATGGACAACCATGACCGGTCGTAACTTGGGGCAAAAGATCGCGTCAGCTATTTTGCTCTTTGACCATTATAACAAAAAATTGTTATAGTTACATTAAGCAATGTGAATAAAATTCAAACGGACACTCAAGAAAATAACTGACTAATATTGTTTCGGCCTCCTACGAGGCCTCGAATCAGAGTCAAAGTGTGTTCAAAAAAAGATGTGAATTGTTGTTAATAATTGCTGAAATAGGTTGGAAGTTACTAAAGATGATGGTGAGGTATGCGTATATTTAGTCCCGAAATCATAGACAATGTTTCATTCTATCTAAATTCATCCGGTCTTTCGAAGGCATCGCCATTATAACCAGACATAGATATATCAGATAGACCAGACACATGTACCGGCATGCAATTTCTAATACTTATGCTGCTAACAGAGACAACTTGATTTCTGCTTTGAGAGGATCGAGTGCGTATACTGATTGTAATGGCTATTTCTTCGTTAAAAAAAAGGTATATGTCCCCATTGCATACTCATCTTTGCACAGTACAACACAGAACAATAAAATGACCACAACAAGCTATTGTCATATGGCTGGAAGAAGATAGTCTGTACTGAACATATACGTTAGCATTAATCACACAAAAATGTAGTATGTAAATGTTTCCATATACAAACATAAAAGCTAGATGATAAATATATACTTCAAGACTCTTTGACTCAGTTATAATCATCTCTTTACATGCGTTTAACCCTAACAAATTACATTCAACCACTTCCTTTCTGCTTTTCTCCCCAACATTCCATTAAAAATGAAGGCTTCAAATAAACCTCCGCACGTTAACACCATCCAGGGCTCCAAACGCCGTTGTGATATATAGGCCTTGCTTTGATATTTATACGCGGTTCACATGCTTTGACCAGCGTCTTCTCGTACCTCTCCAGCCGTCGCTTTAGCTTCTGCACTATGTGGTAATTACCCTTAGCGATGTTGTGCTGCTCTAACGGATCCTCTGGAATTATTAACAGACAAGTATAAAATGAAAGGAATATTCAATGCCCATTCCCTTTTTCTGGCTAGATCTGTCTACTCGGAGATTGTCTACTCCCGAGTCGTTCATTATAAGCTAATCTCAACTTGTGTACGCTGCCAATTTGTATACTCTGAATTCATCAACTTTGTTCCCAATTCTTCTAATGAATGCTATTTTTTTCAAAACGTTTCTTAAATTAATTTTGATATAGAACACGGACCTGTTACACCAACACGTCTCATTGTCATTATCCACATGAATAATATAAAAATGTAAAGAAAATGAACAGCTTTTTAAAGTTAAGTGACATTAAATAATAAAAATTGGCATATCTCAATGTTCAAATATGCATATGCTGTAGCCTACAAATTCTCAATTCATATTTTCTACCACAGAAAATGCTTTTTCAGGTTCTTAATTCTTGTGTAGTGTTGTAATGAGTGTTGTTCTTCTGCTTCGAATGCGAAATGGCATTACTTTTCGCTTTTCTATTTTGACCTTATATCTTAGTGTGTACCTAACAACACGAACGATGCCCGCATCTCCTCCCTTTTTATTTGCATATTAAATGTAATTGTTTTAAAGAAATTATAAAGTAGATGATTTGGGAAAAAATCAACTGGAACTGGACGCGTTGGGCGCAGGCACAATGACACAGCAGAAACGTTGATGCTAGATGAATTGGGAGTAGACTATTTAGAAGAACAGTTGGGAATATGCAAAATGTGACACAACCCTCCCATTCAACATTTTTCTCTCCCTTTTTTTAGAAAGAGGTAAATATGTTTTGCTCTGTATTAAATATGATGCAGAATCCATAGTTACATATACTGAAAAGTACAAAGAAGCAAAGATAAGAAATGTTCGAGTTTTCGACATATATGCTACACATTTGTGATGGTTCTTTTTATTTTCCTTTTTTATATTTTAAAACAGAGATATACTGTATTATAAACATATTGATATTTTACCGTTTGAATGCTGTAGTTCAAAATCTTATAAGCTTTTGACATATGCGCCCACCTCCCCAAATAATTATAAAACCTAATACACACTTGAACCTGGTCTTACTAATGCATCAGACCCCATGATTGCTTTTGAATTTATTATTTATCAATCTGAGTTCTGAACTCGTTAAAATAGACCACCACAGCATGCCACACCCACCACCTTTTGTGTCATTGCAACCCCAAGGCACCCTCCTATCATACATTGAAGTGTTAACAAGTGTTGCTTAAACTTAAATGTCATATATATTAATTAAAAAAAGTGTATCTTTAGTTGATGTGGTATACATTTAATTCTACAACGACTCCAATGTAGAAGTCGCATGCTTTTAATAATATATACCTTTGATTGCACAACGAATCTAATCTAGAAGTCGCATACCTGTAATATTATTTACCTTTAATTGTACACGAATCTAATGTAGACGTCGCATAAATGTACTATTATATACATTTTATTGTATAACGAATCTAATCTAGAAGTTGCATACCTGTAATGTTATATACCTTTTATTGTACAACGAATCTAATGCTAGTGTCACATACCTGTAATATTTTATACCTTTTATTGTACAACGAATATAATGCTAGTGTCACATACCTTTAATATTATTATATACCTTTTATTGTACAACGAATCTAATGTAGCAGTCGCATACCTGTAATATTATATACCTTTTATTGTGCAACGATTCTAATGTAGAAATCGCATACATGTAATATTATATACCTTTTATTGTACAACGAATCTAATGTAGAAGTCGCATACCTGTAATATTATATACCTTTTATTGTACAACGAATCTAATACTAGAAGTCGCATACCTGTAATATTATATACTTTTTATTGTACAACAAATCTAATCCTAGTGTCACATACCTTAATGTTATATACCTTTAATTGTACAACGAATCTAATATAGAAGTCGCATACCTTTGATATTATACAGCTGTATATTAGGTTGCCGAAGCTTCCGTTCCTCTATCCGTTCTTCTTCTTTCATCCTGGCGCAGTGCATTTTCTGGTACCACGAGGTTACTGAGTTCCAAGCAGACTTCAGTCCCGTCTTTTGTGCAAAGCTGCTCGCGTAATCGCTGAGGCTTCTCATTATGAAGGACTTCCGGTTCTTGACGGCATCATCCTCCATTTCCATTCCACTACCATGATAAACGAGGTCGCATTCTTTCTGCAGACGGGGTCGGTACCAGTTGTTGTATCTACCAGATCCACCTCGAATCAACTTGTAGTCCCCCATTCTGTAAAACACGATGCCTATTCATGAAGGTGAGTTGAAGAGCAAGAATTAGAATCATCTATTGTTTTGTATACTCGAGCTAGCTTTTTTCTAAGCACTTTACTTTTCTAAGCGCTATATAATTTAATCTTTAAAGATTGTGGAACACAAATCAAATGTTCCTCATATCGTCCGAAAGTTGTATTACACACTAAATTACACACTAGATTCAACACATGAAGTGAACTTAATTGTGTTATCGCCAAATACTTACGTTTTCAAGAGACATTTAAATAGTCCGAAGATATATTTTTGAACAGAAGGGAAGAGATTGAGACGACAATGTATGTAAGGTAATTTAATATCACTCAGTTATTGTCTGAAACAAAAAGCTTCAGATCATGATGGTAGAAAGTGCATAAAGCTAAGATTCCATATGAACGGGTGAAGGAATACGGAGTCTAGAAAAAACGCAATTCTAAATGCTGTGTGTGATATGAAATATTTTTATTGTTACGATGGTATAAGCAATATTTTCCATCGATTCCATTCGTACCTTTCATTAATTAGGTATTTTACCCAGAGCTGCAACAAATTGCACCGAAAATGATAGGGAACAACTAAACGGATTAGACATTGCATATGTGCTTTCACATAAAAAAAATGTCCTCATTTCTCACATACATCAGCTTTAGCGTGAGGTATACGCATATGCATATATACATTAGTACATATGCATTCTTAGCGTTATATATATATATATATATATATATATATATATATATATATATATATATATATATATATATATATATATATATATATATATATCTTCGAATGGTCATCTTGGTTAGATTCACTCATATGTCATTCTTACCGAATAGCTGCGTTTCCTTTTACGTCGTCAATGTTGTAGATAAATTCGTTCCTAGCCGACTTCTGACCACTTCGTAAAACCCTCCATTGATTGATTCCGTCTATACCTTGAGCTGAAGATAGAAAAGTTAAAAGATCATTATTTGGAGCTGAAAGTGATATATATTTGCTGAGTATTTTTGCACGTATTAGAACGTAAACTAAAGGAAAAATTTAAGACTTACGTTGCTTTCCACCGGCTGCAGCTAAAAGTGTTGGAAACCAGTCCACGGCATGCACCAGTCTGAAATTTTGTAATTTAGAGGCAGATATATAAATTATATATGCAGATAAGATCACTTTAGTATTTTTATACAAGAAAAAAACTATTACACAAAATATACTAAAATTAATCCGTAAATTAATTGGATAGTCAACAAAATATGTATTGCAATTTTTAATTGTCGGATATACCGTTTTCACGAGGAGCACAAGGAGACTATACTCAGCCAAGTTTGCCTAACTAACTAATAATTTGGAATGTATGGGGTTAACATATATTGCTATTTTCAATAAGGCATAGTAACGAAACAGCACCCAAATTTGCAAGTTGAAAACAGTATGAATACCCATCTCTCTCTCTCTCTCTCTCTCTCTCTCTCTCTCTCTCTCTCTCTCTCTCTCATTATATAATTACAAAGTGATAACGTTTTGCACATTTGGTAAGGAGATAAAACCAGAACCGTAACTCTAGCATCGAAACACTTACCTGAGTCATTGTAAATGGAAATTTTAAAGAACGTGCAATTTCTTTCTGTTGATGTAGGCAATCTTTACATTTGTATTTCAGCTGTAATACACCACACATGATTGAATCACCCATACATCACACATGATCGAACCACCCATACACCACACATGATCAAACCACCCATACACCACACATGATCAAACCACCCATACACCACACACGATCGTACCACCCATACACCACACATGATCGAACCACCCATACACCACACACGATCGTACCACCCATACACCACATATGATCGAACCACCCATATACCACACATGATCGAACCACCCTTACACCACACATGATCGTACCACCCACAAACTACACATGATCGTACCACCCATACACCACACATGATCGAACCACCCATACACCATACACGATCGTACCACCCATACACCACACATGATCGTACCACCCATACACCACACAGTATCGTACCACCCATACGCCACACATGATCGAACCACCTATACAACACACACGATCGTACCACCCGTACACCACACATGCTCGAACCACCTATACACCACACATGCTCGAACCACCCATAAACTACGCATGATCAAACCACCCATACATCACACATAATTCAACTGCCATACACCGCACATGACCCAGCTACTCATACACCACGCATGATCAAATGTTTAAGTCGAGAAGATTGATAGCGTAATTTCTACTTCTCGACTCACACAACAATCGTCTCAGGCAAGACGAAAGATTTACATTGATATATTGTCGAAATCTACATCATCAATTTCAATTTTACTGTGAAAATAAACTAAGTTATGATTGAATTGTTTCAAATAAAAGGAAGATAATCGTATAATGAATAACTATAATAGCATGATTTGGAAATTGTGAAACGCATCGGGAATCAGTATCATATTGTTCGTGGCCAATACCATCGACTGGGATTGAGCGCGGTGCTTCTACTAAACGTGCTGAGGCAGAGGACTTCCTTTTAACTTTTGCATGGATACGACGGTAATTATCTGCAGGTATGTTCATTAACTTGAATGTAGTTGGACTTACTCATTATTGACATATTGTGATTTTTTAAGCAGAGTTTTACTGAAGACAAAACCGGGAACTCTCGTGCCACCCTCCCACAAAGTGGTCTTGGCTCCACGCAGTGGCCAGCTACTGCCTGAAATGTAAGACGCTGCACCATTCTGCAGGGAAACATATTGGATCAGTAAATATATCACCGATTTATGGTACATTGTGAATTTGAATAAATTTGTACTGGACATAGATTGTTGTGCAATCCAAACAATTGTTAAGTGTTAAGTATATTCTTGTTATACCTTTTGTTGATATTCTCTTCCACATGTACTTAACATTAATCATTTGAGTAGCAATGCAAAACCTGTTTTCCAAAGAGGAGATATTCCATTTTATACGGGGGGGGGGGGGCTTTATATCTTAATATTTGTCTATCGTCAATCAATTAAAAAAAAGAGCATACAAATGAAACTAAAATGAAAAGACGTAAAACTTTTAAAAAACATTAACTTAATTTCCTAGTCATTTAACGTTTGGAACGTTCTTCAACTATTCCATCACAAATAGTGTTCGTGCGCGGCATTCAAAATTTCACATAAATGTTTTCTTAGACGTGAATCAAACAAATTAAATGGAATTAAACGTTTTGATAGGATCATTTAATAAAATCTTAAAAGTATATGTACGCTAGTCTCTTACAAACTACAAGGATGTGTTTATTGTTACAACTCTTCGTCTTAAACTATGTAACTAAAATAAGCGCAACTAACAAGTTTTACATTGTAAAAAAAAAATTAGCAAAGTGTTTTCCGAAGAATACAAAGTGAAATTGAAATGACACGTACACTATTGTGAATTATATTCCAAATAATCCTATTCTATCACATATCCAAAAGTATAGCATATTACAACTGAATCCCAATAGTCCTGAATGTCGTGATATACTAATGATGCAAAACAGAATATCTTTGAAC